>CM040171.1:39945751-39953221 GCA_022606695.1 Vaccinium macrocarpon | reverse complement strand
AGGCCACTGACCTGGGCCACACAGGCCTGGGCCACACCTGGCCACTGGGCCCTGGGCCTGGGCCTGGGCCTGGGCCTGGGCCTGGGCCTGGGCCTGGGCCTGGGCCTGGGCCTGGGCCTGGGCCTGGGCCTGGGCCTGGGCCCTGGGCCTGGGCCCTGGGCCTGGGCCTGGGCCTGGGCCTGGGCCTGGGCCTGGGCCCTGGGCCTGGGCCTGGGCCTGGGCCTGGGCCTGGGCCTGGGCCTGGGCCTGGGCCTGGGCCTGGGCCTGGGCCTGGGCCCTGGGCCTGGGCCTGGGCCTGGGCCTGGGGCCTGGGCCTGGGCCCTGGGCCTGGGCCTGGGCCTGGGCCTGGGCCTGGGCCTGGGCCTGGGCCCTGGGCCTGGGCCTGGGCCTGGGCCTGGGCCTGGGCCTGGGCCCTGGGCCTGGGCCTGGGCCTGGGCCTGGGCCCTGGGCCTGGGCCCTGGGCCTGGGCCTGGGCCTGGGCCTGGGCCTGGGCCTGGGCCCTGGGCCTGGGCCTGGGCCTGGGCCCTGGGCCTGGGCCTGGGCCTGGGCCCTGGGCCTGGGCCTGGGCCTGGGCCTGGGCCTGGGCCTGGGCCTGGGCCTGGGCCTGGGCCTGGGCCTGGGCCTGGGCCTGGGCCTGGGCCTGGGCCCTGGGCCCCACTGGGCCCTGGCCCTGCCTGGGCCTGGGCCTGGGCCCTGGGCCTGGGCCTGGGCCCTGGGCCCTGGGCCACTGGGCCTGGGCCTGGGCCCCTGGGCCCTGGGCCCCTGGGCCTGGGCCTGGGCCTGGGCCTGGGCCTGGGCCTGGGCCCTGGGCCCCTGGGCCACTGGGCCCTGGGCCTGGGCCTGGGCCTGGGCCACAAACCTGGGCCTGGGCCTGGGCCTGGGCTGGGCCTGGGCCCTGGGCCCTGGGCCTGGGCCCTGGGCCCTGGCCTGGCCTGGGCCACTGGGGCCTGGGCCTGGGCCCCTGGGCCTGGGCCTGGGCCCTGGGCCACCTGGGCCCTGGGCCACTGGGCCCTGGGCCCTGGGCCTGGGCCTGGGCCCTGGGCCCTGGGCCCTGGGCCTGGGCCACTGGGCCTGGGGCCCCTGGGCCTGGGCCCTGGGCCTGGGCCCTGGGCCTGGGCCTGGGCCCTGGGCCTGGGCCCCTGGGCCTGGGCCTGGGCCTGGGCCTGGCCCTGGGCCCTGGGCCCTGGGCCTGGGCCCTGGGCCTGGGCCCTGGGCCCTGGGCCCCTGGGCCCTGGGCCTGGGCCACTGGGCCCTGGGCCCTGGGCCTGGGCCTGGCCTGGGCCTGGGCCTGGGCCCTGGGCCTGGGCCCTGGGCCTGGGCCTGGGCCTGGGCCTGGGCCCTGGGCCTGGGCCTGGGCCCTGGGCCCCTGGGCCCTGGGCCACTGGGCCTGGGCCCTGGGCCTGGGCCCTGGGCCTGGGCCCCTGGGCCTGGGCCCTGGGCCTGGGCCCTGGGCCCTGGGCCCTGGGCCCTGGGCCCTGGGCCTGGGCCTGGGCCTGGGCCTGGGCCTGGGCCTGGGCCTGGGCCACTGGGCCACCCTGGGCCTGGGCCTGGGCCCTGGGCCCTGGGCCCTGGCCCTGGGCCTGGGCCTGGGCCTGGGCCCTGGGCCTGGGCCTGGGCCCTGGGCCTGGGCCTGGGCCACTGGGCCTGGGCCCTGGGCCCTGGGCCTGGGCCCTGGGCCACTGGGCCTGGGCCACTGGGCCTGGGCCTGGGCCTGGGCCCTGGGCCCTGGGCCCTGGCCCTGGGCCCTGGGCCCTGGCCTGGGCCCTGGGCCCTGGGCCACTGGGCCTGGGCCTGGGCCTGGGCCTGGGCCACTGGGCCTGGGCCACTGGGCCACTGGCCCTGGCCCTGGGCCTGGGCCTGGGCCTGGGCCCTGGGCCTGGGCCTGGGCCCTGGGCCCCTGGGCCTGGGCCTGGGCCCTGGGCCTGGGCCTGGGCCACTGGGCCCTGGGCCCTGGGCCACTGGGCCACTGGGCCCTGGGCCTGGGCCTGGGCCTGGGCCACTGGGCCACTGGGCCTGGGCCCTGGGCCCTGGGCCCTGGGCCCTGGGCCTGGGCCCTGGGCCTGGGCCCTGGGCCCTGGGCCCTGGGCCCTGGGCCCTGGGCCTGGGCCTGGGCCTGGGCCTGGGCCCTGGGCCCTGGGCCACTGGGCCACTGGGCCCTGGGCCTGGGCCCTGGGCCTGGGCCTGGGCCCTGGGCCTGGGCCCTGGGCCCCCTGGGCCCTGGGCCTGGGCCTGGGCCACTGGGCCTGGGCCCTGGGCCTGGGCCCTGGGCCCTGGGCCCTGGGCCCTGGGCCCTGGGCCACTGGCCCTGGGCCCTGGGCCTGGGCCTGGGCCTGGGCCTGGGCCCCTGGGCCTGGGCCTGGGCCCTGGGCCCTGGGCCTGGGGCCCTGGGCCCTGGGCCTGGGCCTGGGCCTGGCCCTGGGCCCTGGCCCCTGGGCCCTGGGCCCCTGGGCCTGGGCCTGGGCCTGGGCCTGGGCCCTGGGCCTGGGCCTGGCCTGGGCCCTGGGCCCTGGGCCTGGGCCTGGGCCCTGGGCCTGGGCCCTGGGCCTGGGCCTGGGCCCTGGGCCCTGGGCCTGGGCCCTGGGCCTGGGCCTGGGCCACTGGGCCACTGGGCCCCCACTGGGCCTGGGCCTGGGCCTGGGCCACCTGGCCCTGGGCCCTGGGCCCTGGGCCTGGGCCTGGGCCCTGGGCCCTGGGCCACTGGGCCCTGGGCCCTGGGCCCTGGGCCCTGGGCCCTGGGCCTGGGCCACTGGGCCCTGGGCCCTGGGCCCTGGGCCCTGGGCCCTGGGCCTGGGCCCTGGGCCCTGGCCTGGGCCCCTGGGCCTGGGCCCTGGGCCACTGGGCCCTGGGCCCCTGGGCCCTGGGCCTGGGCCCCTGGGCCCTGGGCCTGGGCCCTGGGCCCTGGGCCCTGGGCCCTGGGCCTGGGCCTGGGCCCCTGGGCCTGGGCCTGGGCCTGGGCCCTGGGCCCTGGGCCCCTGGGGCCTGGGCCACTGGGCCCTGGGCCCTGGGCCCTGGGCCTGGGCCTGGGCCCTGGGCCCTGGGCCCTGGGCCACTGGGCCCTGGGCCCTAAAACCCTGGGGCCTGGGCCCTGGGCCTGGGGCCTGGGCCTGGGCCTGGGCCCTGGGCCTGGGCCCTGGGCCCTGGGCCTGGGCCTAAACCCTGGGCCCTGGGCCCTGGGCCCTGGGCCCTGGGCCTGGGCCACTGGGCCCTGGGCCCTGGGCCCTGGGCCCCTGGGCCCTGGGCCTGGGCCTGGGCCTGGGCCCTGGGCCCTGGGCCTGGGCCCTGGGCCCTGGGCCCTGGGCCACTGGGCCTGGGCCCTGGGCCACTGGCCCTAAACCCTGGGCCCTGGGCCCTGGGCCTGGGCCCTGGGCCACTGGGCCTGGGCCCTGGGCCCTGGGCCCCTGGGCCCTGGGCCTGGGCCCCTGGGCCCTGGGCCACCTGGGCCACTGGGCCACTGGGCCTGGGCCCTAAACCCTGGGCCACTGGGGCCTGGGCCTGGGCCCTGGGCCCTGGGCCCTGGGCCCTGGGCCCTGGGCCCTGGGCCCTGGGCCCTGGGCCCTGGGCCACTGGGCCTGGGCCCTGGGCCCACTGGGCCACTGGGCCCTGGGCCTGGGCCTGGGCCACCCCCTGGGCCCTGGGCCCTGGGCCCTGGGCCCTGGGCCCTGGGCCTGGGCCCTGGGCCCTGGGCCCTGGGCCTGGGCCCTGGGCCTGGGCCTGGGCCCTGGGCCCTGGGCCTGGGGCCCTGGGCCCTGGGCCTGGGCCCTGGGCCCCTGGGCCTGGGCCTGGGCCCTGGGCCACTGGGCCCTGGGCCCTGGGCCCTGGGCCTGGGCCACTGCCCTGGGCCCTGGGCCCTGGGCCCTGGGCCTGGGCCTGGGCCTGGGCCCTGGGCCCTGGGCCCTGGGCCCTGGGCCCTGGGCCTGGGCCCTGGGCCCTGGGCCCCTGGGCCCTGGGCCACCCTGGGCCACTGGGCCACTGGGCCCTGGGCCACTGGGCCCTGGGCCCTGGGCC
Source organism: Vaccinium macrocarpon (assembly GCA_022606695.1). Lineage (NCBI taxonomy): Eukaryota > Viridiplantae > Streptophyta > Magnoliopsida > Ericales > Ericaceae > Vaccinium > Vaccinium macrocarpon. The sequence goes on along the minus strand of CM040171.1, from coordinate 39,949,216 downwards.
CTGGGCCCTGGGCCCTGGGCCTGGGCCCTGGGCCCTGGGCCCTGGGCCTGGGCCCTGGGCCTGGGCCTGGGCCCTGGGCCCTGGGCCCTGGGCCTGGGCCCTGGGCCCTGGGCCCTGGGCCACTGGGCCCTGGGCCTGGGCCTGGGCCCTGGGCCCTGGGCCCTAAACCCTGGGCCCTGGGCCCTGGGCCCTGGGCCCTGGGCCCTGGGCCCTGGGCCTGGGCCTGGGCCCTGGGCCCTAAACCCCTGGGCCCTGGGCCCTGGGCCCTGGGCCCTGGGCCCTGGGCCCTGGGCCCTGGGCCCTGGGCCCCTGGGCCCCTGGGCCCCTAAACCCTGGGCCCTGGGCCTGGGCCACTGGGCCCTGGGCCCTAAACCCTAAACCCTGGGCCCTGGGCCCTGGGCCCTGGGCCTGGGCCCTAAACCCCCTGGGCCCTGGGCCCTGGGCCCTGGGCCCCTGGGCCCTGGGCCCTGGGCCCTGGGCCCTAAACCCTGGGCCCTGGCCTAAACCCTAAACCCTGGGCCTGGGCCCTGGGCCTAAACCCTGGGCCCTGGGCCCTGGGCCCTGGGCCCCTAAACCCTGGGCCCTGGGCCTAAACCCTAAACCCTGGGCCCTGGGCCCCTGGGCCCTGGGCCCTGGGCCCTGGGCCCTGGGCCCCTGGGCCCTAAACCCTGGGCCACCCCTAAACCCTGGGCCTGGGCCCACTGGGCCCTGGGCCTGGGCCTGGGCCTGGGCCCTGGGCCCTGGGCCCTAAACCCTGGGCCCTGGGCCCTGGGCCCTGGGCCCCCTGGGCCCTGGGCCCTGGGCCCTAAACCCTGGGCCTGGGCCCTGGGCCCCTGGGCCTGGGCCCCTGGGCCCTAAACCCTAAACCTGGGCCTGGGCCTGGGGCCTGGGCCCTGGGCCTGGGCCCTGGCCCCTGGGCCCTGGGCCACCCCCTGGGCCCTGGGCCTGGGCCCTGGGCCCTGGGGCCTGGGCCCTGGGCCCTGGGCCCTGGGGCCCCTGGGCCACTGGGGCCTAAACCCTGGGCCCTAAACCCTGGGCCCTGGGCCCTGGGCCCTGGGCCCTGGGCCCTGGGCCCTGGGCCCTGGGCCCTGGGCCCTGGGCCCTGGGCCCTAAACCTGGGCCCTGGGCCCTGGGCCTGGGCCTGGGCCTGGGCCCTGGGCCTGGGCCAAACCCTAAACCCTGGGCCTGGGCCTGGGCCCTAAACCCTGGGCCCTAAACCCTAAACCCTGGGCCTAAACCCTGGGCCACTGGGCCCTGGGCCCTGGGCCCTGGGCCCCTAAACCCTAAACCCTAAACCCTGGGCCTAAACCCTAAACCCTAAACCCTGGGCCTGGGCCCTGGGCCTGGGCCCTGGGCCTGGGCCCTGGGCCCTGGGCCCCTGGGCCCTGGGCCCTAAACCCTGGGCCCTAAACCCTGGGCCCTAAACCCTAAACCCTAAACCCTAAACCCTAAACCCTAAACCCTAAACCCTGGGCCCCTAAACCCTGGGCCCTGGGCCCTAAACCCTAAACCCTAAACCCTAAACCCTAAACCCTAAACCTGGGCCCTAAACCCTGGGCCCTGGGCCCTAAACCTGGGCCCTGGGCCCTGGGCCCTAAACCCTAAACCCTAAACCCTAAACCCTAAACCCTAAACCCTGGGCCCTAAACTGGGCCCTAAACCCTAAACCCTGGGCCCTAAACCCTAAACCCTGGGCCCTGGGCCCTGGGCCCTAAACCCTGGGCCACTAAACCCCTGGGCCCCTGGGCCCTAAACCCTAAACCCTGGGCCCTGGGCCTGGGCCCCTAAACCCTAAACCCTAAACCCTAAACCCTAAACCCTAAACCCTAAACCCTGGGCCCTAAACCCTAAACCCTAAACCCTAAACCCTGGGCCCTAAACCCTGGGCCCTGGGCCTGGGCCCTGGGCCCTGGGCCCTGGGCCTGTAAACCCTGGGCCCTGGGCCCTAAAACCCTAAACCCTAAAACCCTAAACCCTAAACCCTAAACCCTAAACCCTAAACCCTAAACCCTAAACCCTAAACCCCCTAAACCCTAAACCCTGGGCCCTAAACCCCCCTAAACCCTAAACCCTAAACCCTGGGCCCTAAACCCTAAACCCTAAACCCTAAACCCTAAACCCTGGGCCCTGGGCCCTAAACCCTAAACCCTAAACCCTAAACCCTAAACCCCTAAACCCTAAAACCCCCTAACCCTAAACCCTAAACCCTAAACCCTAAACCCTAAACCCTAAACCCCCTAAAACCCTAAACCCTAAACCCTAAACCCTAAACCCTAAACCCTAAACCCTAAACCCCTAAACCCTAAACCCTAAACCCTAAACCCTAAACCCTGGGCCCTAAAACCCTAAAACCCTAAACCCTAAACCCTAAACCCTAAACCCTAAACCCTAAACCCTAAACCCTAAACCCCCTAAAACCCTAAACCCTAAACCCTAAACCCTAAACCTAAAAACCCTAAACCCTAAACCCTAAACCCTAAACCCTAAACCCTAAACCCTAAACCCTAAACCCTAAACCCTAAACCCTAAACCCTAAACCCTAAAAACCCTAAACCCTAAACCCTAAACCCTAAACCCTAAACCCTAAACCCTAAACCCTAAACCCTAAACCCTAAACCCTAAACCCTAAACCCTAAACCTGGGCCCTAAACCCTAAACCCTAAACCCTAAACCCTAAACCCTAAACCCTAAACCCTAAACCCTAAACCCTAAACCCTAAACCCTAAACCCCTGGGCCCTAAACCCTAAACCCTAAACCCTAAACCCTAAACCCTAAACCCTAAACCCTAAACCCTAAACCCTAAACCCTAAACCCTAAACCCTAAACCCTAAACCCTAAACCCTAAACCCTAAACCCTAAACCCTAAACCCTAAACCCTAAACCCTAAACCCCCTAAAAACCCCTAACCCTAAACCCTAAACCACCTAAACCCTAAACCCTAAACCCTAAACCCTAAACCCTAAACCCTAAACCCTAAACCCTAAACCCTAAACCCTAAACCCTAAACCCTAAACCCCTAAACCCTAAACCCTAAACCCTAAACCTAAAACCTAAACCCTAAACCCTAAAACCCTAAACCCTAAACCCCTAAACCCTAAACCCTAAAAACCCTAAAACCCTAAACCCTAAACCCTAAACCCTAAAACCCTAAACCCTAAACCCTAAACCCTAAACCCTAAACCCCCTAAACCCTAAACCCTAAACCCTAAACCCTAAACCCTAAACCCTAAAACCCTAAACCCTAAACCCTAAACCCCTAAACCCTAAACCCTAAACCCTAAACCCTAAACCCTAAACCCTAAACCCTAAAAACCCTAAACCCCTAAACCCTAAACCCTAAACCCTAAACCCTAAACCCTAAACCCTAAACCCTAAACCCTAAACCCTAAACCCTAAACCCTAAACCCTAAACCCTAAACCCTAAACCCTAAACCCTAAACCCCCTAAACCCTAAACCCTAAACC